>JAECUM010002714.1:0-26560 GCA_016617855.1 Megalonaias nervosa | reverse complement strand
TGTCAACAACTTTCAACGGGATGCTGAAGCCGATGGTGTGCTTTTTCTGTCGAAAAGATGCATGGGGATCGCTGAATTCAAATGCAGCTAATTAATACATAAAGAAAAAATATTTATAGACAGTAACAGCCTTAGCAAACGTGGGGCCCGATTTTGGATCATTTTTGGCGGGGTCCCCTGGATTTACGCACGGGGCCCCCTGTGAGCACGGCATTTGGAAATAAACTTTAAAACAAGTTTTGTATATGAACTTAAAATTTCTTCATTCGCTTTAACATTACTTTCTCTCTATAGATATATTTTAAAATATTACTAACGTGCGGGACCCCTGTGAGCGCGGGGCCCGATTGGGCCAAATCGGTCCAATCGTCCTTAGGCTGGCACTCTTTATCGAATTGGTTTTGATAGATAGATAGATAGATAGATAGATAGTATTACGTATATGTAATTAAATTGCTTGTGTGTTAGTTTTGAAATTTTTTTTTTTTTTCATTTTTTGTTTCATTACATTTTATTGTAATGAATATTTTTATTGGATTCGAAATTCTTTTTCAGTAATTAGATATTTTCTTTTACTAAATGTTATTTATCTAAGACGTAAAAGTGTTACATGAGAATTATTTTTAGTTAACCTAGTTCGTCTTAGGTTGGGAACTTCGTAAACAGGCAGTTAAAATGATTGGTCAGTAAAAAGGGCCATACTTTGATTGCGTGATCACTATGTGTAAACAACGCTATTTAATTATTTGTTCTTAAGTGGGGTTACACTGGCGTACGTGCTGGTTTTCTTGTAGTAAGAGACCACATGACCCATCTCGCGAGACTTGAAATGATGTTTTTGGGGTTTAAATACGCGTTCTTAATATTCCTCTGGCTAAGTTGTCGTTTTAACATCTTGAAGGAACAAGGTGTTATTTTTATTTGTTGCCAGATTGTTTGTTTTTCATCTGATTTTTGGATTTAATAATTTATTCTCCTGGAAACTCAACAAGTTAACTTTTTTATAAAAAATTCTGAAAGATATTCATGGAAATTTATTCTGGAATTATTCGGAAACAAAAACTGTGATTCAATTGAGGAATTGTTGATATTCGTACATTGGACCACATCTGACATCATCGCCTTCCATATTTGTACGTCGTCGAGATTCGAACCTGGATTCTAATAAAACTATTTAGTGATAGGACTTGTGTTTTCATTCTTAGGATCAAATTTTGGATTATATTCACAAACTGTAAGTCCTATTTACCAATTTTTACATTGTTTTCTAGGGAAATTATTTTGTTAAAATATACAAAGCTTGTTGGCTTTCACTCTTTTCTTTGTTACTGAGTACGAGCCCTTGTCACGTAACAATAGATAGATAGAGACGTATGTTTGTGGGGGGGGGGGGCTAAAATATTATGTTCAAAAGACTGTTAACTCGATAAGAAAGTAATGTTACAGCCTTTCCTCGTGAGTGTTCAATTTTTTGTCTTTCTGTGTGATGACCTGTAACTGGAGTAGTGGTGAGGGGGTTAACTCATGATAGAGCTGTCGTTATTGATCTTTCTCTCCCCTTACTTTGAGCATTTTAATAGATAAATTATGTTATACGCATGTTCTCTAATCGGATACTTTTGAAAAGAGAACACCACCTATCGCAACTTTAAATATTACTAGACCAGTCATGTTTCAGGGTTGTTTTTGACAAATCAGAAACAAAACAAATATAACAACTAGATCAGTCAGAGTGCAGAACAATGGAACACGAGATAATTGACATTTCTTTCGCACATCACAAATAAAGCTATAAACGACACTGTATTAAATTCCACTGCTTCAGAGAGGTAGAATAAATATTTCACGAGTTTAGCATAAAACTACAATGTCATTTTCTACACGGATATAATGCCTATTTCCATACCAGTGTGGACTGGATACGACTGCAGTGGAAGCTGCTGACTGTACAATGGAGGAAGTGCTTCTTCCAGACTTGCGCAGTTACGTTGAATAAAAAATGATCAAATAAGACGATTAAAGATTAATAAAATGTCCTGATGTTTCCAGATAAATTTCAGGGATGACACTATTGAAAGGAGCATCGTTATCCGTGATTGGCTGACGATTAAAACTGGTGTCTGAGGAAATAGTAAATGACGTTTTTGATGCTGGCATGGACACAACTTTATATTATCTTAAATTAACAGTCCATCCCGAAGATCTCGTACTTTTACAAGGTCAGTCTACAACAGACGTGCATCGATCAAACGTTAACATGGGCAAGATTCGACCTTGATTGTAACTAAGCGGGCCGCTCTGCGAAAGTTTTGCTTCTATAATGAAAGTATGATTGCATGTGTGAAGTAATTTTCAATCCTTGCGTTGCAAAAAAATTACAAAAAAAAAAAGTCTCGGGGGGCCATATATTCACTATATTGAGCTCTCCTGGTCCAATGTGACTTTACAGAAAGAGAGATAAGATTAATGTAAATCAATATTTAATTCAAAACAGAATGTTAATTATGTACATAAAGTAGCTGCTTTAGAATTAATCATATGGGTGGAAATAAATGGACATACTCCTGCAATAATCCACCAGTTTAAAGAAATGAAGCAATGTTGCAAAGTATATAAAATGTAAATGCATGTCTAGATCTTCGTACTCTTGTCTTCTTGATAGCACCTAAGGAAAATATATCACGAAGAGAAGAGAAATGTAGTGTGTCTGTGTGTGATTTTGGATTTTTAACGTAGCTTTAAATTTTTTTCAGTCATATCGCTATGATGTCTGCAGTATGGCAGCTTATAGTGATGTCTAGCACTGGGGCATCATGCCGCAGACATGTAGCATGATGTCCCACCCAGTCACATTATCCTGACACCAGGCCGACAAGCCCTAACACTAACCTCTTAATGCTGAGCGCCTAGCGAGGCAGCTGTTACTACGATTTTTATAAGTCTTTGGTATGGCTCGGCCGGGATTCGAGCCAGCGACCTCCCGCTCTATTTTATTCAATATAACCAATGTTATTGTGACATAAATGTAAGGTGGGCAATCTTGAATAAATCAGCCATTGCTTATACGTCGTCTAAGCCACATGCATGAATCAAAGAATGATGAAGTTGCAATAATGTTATGTGCAGCATAAGTACACCGCCTCGAAGAGAAGTGTTTACCAGCCAATACTTGCTTGCACCAGATGCACGACCCATTCTGTAATCAAAATGCAGCTCGCATCTAAAGTTATATATATATATATATATATATATATATATATATATATATATATATATATATATATATATGTGTGTGTGTGTGTGTGTGTGTATGTGTGTGTGTGTGTGTGTGTGTGTGTGTGTGTGTGTGTGTTGCGTCATTGATATACCACGAGCTGTATACAATTTTCATTAAAAGGAAACGAGACATGTTTCCTATTAATGCAGAAATGTATGCGACACGTGATTTATGTAGATACAGTTTACATACTTTAGCTATATTTTATTTATACCACAGCGAGTATATTTAAACGAGTGTGAAATAGTTTATGCAAAATGACAAATCAGCAAGAGGCAATTCAAACATGTAAAGTTACGTACAATTGATCTAAGTTTTTAAAATATGACTGCTTTTAGTGTTCTCTCTCTGTCTCTACTGGTTGTTATGTCTGCCAGTTTCACCATTAAAGGTAAAGTATTCCATGGTGCGGTCAAAAATCCGCTACACTCCATTTACATGCATTTTTGCCTGCGACTTGCGATGATGCTCCAGAGAGACGGACAGACAGAATTGGATTCATTGGGGTAGAACTGGAATGCTTTATGGCCAACCAACAGAGAGATCTGGGTGGAGGTGGGTGAGGGCCAAGTATAACACTGTGCATATCATCCATCACCCTGTTTCTCGATTAGTCGATTAGTCGGTCAGTTTTAGCATCATGCATCCAGAGAGAGAGAGAGAGAGAGAGAGAGAGAGAGAGAGAGAGAGAGAGAGAGAGAGAGAGAGAGAGAGAGAGATATTCATCAAATGATGCAAAACGGGCATGCACACTGAGCAAGCGACACAGACTAGGAGTTACAGAGAAGGAGAGAAACATTCAGACATTTTAATATTTATAAGTGACCTGATTTAGAACACTATAATTGGTTCTAAAAAGATCAGAATAAAGCATTGAACAGGCCACAGTATGTATATGCCAAGGAATTTACCCTTGGACCTACTCGTCTCCACAGGCTGTTGCAACTTCGTATCACTGGTATCGTGCAACATCCCATGGAAAGAGTACTCGTACCATTATAAGGACTCGGGTTCCTTTTGGTCAATTGTTCCCAAGCTGTGGATCTCGGACCTTCGGGGGCCGCGGGGCTATTCCAAAGGAGACTAAAATTATTAGCAACTATGAGTCCACGAAATTTTCTGTTAAAGTTAAGAAGAAAGGGTTCTTAATCTTAAAGATTTGGAACCACTGTTCTAGGTTCTTGATGCATATTCAAGTTTAAGGTTTATGTCAAGTTTACAATTCTTTCTTGTCGCTCACTCAACAGAACTTCACGTATAAGTTATCTCTTACGGCATTACGAGAGAGAGAGAGAGAGAGAGAGAGAGAGAGAGATCGAGATCAAATTGTGTAACATATTTATTTCAGTACGAAACGAGAATTGCCTCTTTTACTCGTTACTTTCTAATATTAATATATACTTTAGTGTGAAATGTAGACACGTAGAAACTTGTTGACAACATAATTTACATATTTTTTCATTCCTATATTTTCACATGTAAAAATATGATATGTCCCATCGTGTCATTTTCTGTGCCTGCAGAAGTTATACCCACAGTAACAAAAACTATCATTTCAGACGTATTAATTGAATATTGCTGAAATCATTTGACCCGACACCGTTTGCATCTCACTGAAGTTATTTCCCTTTTCTTCCTTGCAAGAGGAATAAACCCCATGTGATGCATTGCTGAATCGGGCTTGCTTTTGCTGTCACATAAGACCAAATTGTCAACAAAATTTTGAAAATATAATTTACCGCTTAGGTCATCCCATTCCAACCGCAATCTTAAGTTAAGTGAATTTACGAAACGGGCATTGGGTAGTGTGCTGAAGAGTGAGCTAAATCTTTGAAGCACTGATTCTGGAGCAAGTTTGGTATATAATAAAAATAACATGTTCTTTTCCTGATTAAATACCGGATATATTTCATCTTGTGGCACCAAAAGCTATATCGTTGTCACATTTTGGTTTGTACCACACCAAGAAATATATAAGGTATTTAATTATTAGTTATTTAATAATAATTAGGAGTGGAAATTCATCAACGATCTGATAGAACATAATCAATAGTCTGCTCTTAATTATAATTATATGCGTATTGAAACCGTAGTTAGATGCGTATATATTTATACGTCATAGGCTAATCCCATTATTGGTATGTCGAATTGCTTTAAATCATTCAACATTTAATAAGCCATGCACATTCACCACTGATAGTATGGTCACAATGAATCTTTGGCCCATGCATATTCACCACTGATAGTATGGTCACTAACGCGTACACGTACAACTGTGCTGCTGGAACTGCTTCAAGTGTTCAGGTAATTTCAATATCAGCTGTCGAATCGACAGCTCGCTCGCTATGTTTACTAACATCAAAATAAAATATCGGATAAAGTGTACGAAATTCCTCTACTGATATCTGAGATCCGTCTCCAACATCCTGATATTTTTGCACTGCGTCGAGCAGGTACATGTAAGGTCGAGTAATATTTTTATTAGCATCATCTGCAAAATTACATTCTATTGCTCGTTCTGGATATTGTTTTGAATTTATTCTAGCATATATTCGTCTAACATCAGCGTTATCAAATATTGCATTATTTTGTTGTTGGTTACCACGTCGCGCCTGCCGCTGAAATACAACAAATAATTGCCTCGGCAATTGTTCACTTGATGTTGTTGTAACTCGCCATGTGTAGTCGGTTGTATTTGGAACTGCTGTTTGATAGATTTTATGTTGCTGAAAATAAATTCTGTTTGTATGTTTTCGCAGCATATCATTTAATTCTGCCATTTTAGTGATTGACGGAGTTATTAGCGGCATCCACAGAGCAAGTTTGTTTATGATAAACTGTACATCAGCTCCGCCAGCTCTGAATAAACAATCATTTTGTTCTGCCCGATCTAATATAAGTGTATGTTTAACTCCACGAAATACTTTATTGTAGTCGCGACAAAGGCCAAATACTGTACTTAATGGCAACATCATTGTAATTTGACGTGATCCTGCTGCAAGTGCCTTTCTCCTGGTATAACCTTCATTATAACGTATATTTTTTCTGATGATAGGAAATGAGTTATTAATCAAATTCAACATTTCAGTGCCGGTTGTAGCCGCACCTGGTGGTATTATACCAAGATTATTGCAAGCTGCAGTAAGTGAAACTCTTGTAGCTGCATCACCAGCGGATGCACCTGGTTCGACTATACCTAGCGCAGCAGCATTAACAATAAGAAAATCTCTTACAATTACAACATCTGCAGCGGCATTAGCTCCAGCCACTAAAATAGGTAGACCTCCGGTCGAAAACTCAGACGATGCCATAAAACCAGACCCACCACTTCCGGTATCTTTAAACCACATCATATTATTTGCAGTCGATCTGGAGTAATCATCAGAAAACCAAATTGCATTTAAGATTGTACTTGCAACTTGTAAGTGACTTGAAATATCTTCGACAGTTTGATTGGCCAGCTGATATCTGGCACTTTTAAATAAACACCAACCATCATTTATAAGAGTTACTTCTGTGTTAGCTGCAGTTGCAACAGGTACATCAGCTATTGTCATAATCTGGCCGCGAACTTCCAACATTGCCTTGTGTGGCAGCAGAAATACATCTTCATCTCGAGTATTAAATGTTCTAACACCAGCCTTATTTGATTCATTAGAATTTTCGTCGAGATATTCAATATATTCAAATTCTATTACAGTGTCATCGATGTCATAAGTTTCTGCTAAACCGAGATAATTTTTAACAGACATTTTTTATTTATTAGATTATATAAAATTACAGTGACAATGTCACTGCGGCGCTGTTGCTTCAGATATTAATTTTTGTATAATCTGCTCGCCTTTTGGCGATAAAAGATTTTTGTTGTTGTTATCATAGCACGTTGAGTTCCTTTTGTTGGAGCGATTTCTGATATAACTTGTTTGATTGTCGCAGAAACTGGTGGTTTCTCGCCTTTAATTTTATCAGCAACCTTTTGTCCAACAGTTGTTCCAGCAGCAGATGCAGCTCCAGTTACAAAAGCTTTTGACGCGTCAAGTGCAATTGGTACAATTTTATGCGCGATTCCCGCAACATTTTCAATAATTTTAGTAAATATATATCCCAAAAATCCACCAATTATTTTTCTTCTGTAATTTTTTTTTTGTTTCATTATATCTAAGGTTGTATAAAACTACGTTCTTAAGTGTAAATAGTAAGTAACAACCTTGTTATTCAGATCCAGCTGTCGTCCAGATTGATCTGTCAACTGCATATTTATTGCTGTTATTTGATTTTCAACATTTAACGGATAATAAATAACTTGCCGTGGACTAATTTTCATGAGCGAGCCCGGTGGAACATCTGGCGAAAAACTATATATCGTTTGTCCTTTACTACCCTGGGCTGAGTAAGATCCAGTTGCAATGGAGCAATTTATCAATATTGTGTTTACGTCAGTTATTTTTACAGGCAAATCACCATCATACGTTATAGTTTGTTCTGCTACAGATCCAAATTGCTTGTGAGTAAATCCTATCAGTGAAGCTATGCTTGTTGCTGACGAAAAATCTATTATCAAATTATTTTTTAATGTTATTCTGGCGCGTAATGTGTTATAATTTGGTGTCAGCTCAAAATTGTCTGCACGTCCTCCATTTTTCGTTATTAATTCGCGTATCGTCTTATTTAAATCAATTACGTTGTAGGCTCCCTGTGGAATTTTTAAATGTTACCCAAGCGCCAGGATTAAACGTAAATTCATCGTTTACTCCAGTTTTTACGTTAGCCATGGAATGCCAACATGTTCATGAAATTAGTCCAATTTCATACTGTTTTTCAGTATCAAGTTGTATTGGCAGAATATAATTTACTGAAAAATTTGCGCTTTCTTTCGCGGCCGTACTAGAGTCTAGTAATAATGTTGTTGACATTGCTATTTATTATATTCTTTTATTTCATAAAATTAAAGTTTTGGTTAACATTTACAAAATTAAAGTTTTGGTTAACATTTATAAAATTAACATCTACAAAATTAAGTCGCCGTGTAAAGTTTCGTATTCGTCAGATATTAATAAATTTTCCGATCTTAAATGATCAAGTATATCAATAATTTCATTGTCAATTTCAGCGCCAACATTTCCGGCTTCTTTTGACGATATCAACAGCATTAATCTGCCTATCATTTCGGTTACTGACGCAAATATTTTTACACCAGTTCCAGTTATTTTACCTGTGCGAAGTTTATCATTATATTCAAATTCATCATACAAATTTACATATTCGGATTTTCCAGACCTAAATTTTCTGCAGCATCTTTAAAAACACCAGCAATAACACCATCTCGGGCTTTTGAATAAATTTTTTTAATGTCTTTTTTTCCTTCAGCTTCGTCAATTTTTTCATAAGCTTCCTCACCTTTTGCTTTAATAGTACCTAATAATTCAGTAAAATTAATATATTCATCTAATGGCCATTTGGAAATATCATCAACATTTCTTTTAATTTTTAAGCGATTTAAAAAATGATCATATTCGGATTTTTTTATTTTTTTTTTTATATTTCTTTTAGCTTTAAAGTTTTTACTCCAATTTCCTCTAAAGTTTTTATTTTTCCTGGAGATATAACTAGCGGTTTTTCAATTTCAATCACACGTTTTTGCAATGGCGAACTTTCAGCTTTTTCAAGTGATCTTTCTAGAGCTTCTTCTTCTGTTATTCTCTTACCTTCCGCTACCACTTTTTTTCATAATCTAGTCTTTCATCATCATAAAATTTTGCTTCAGTATCTATACTACTAAGGTGAGTATCACTTTTATATTTTTTGTTTAATTGTGTTATATTAATAATAACTCGCTCATAAAGTCCAACAATAATTGAGTGTCGATATAATCTAATATTTTGCTTGTAGTTTTCATTATTTGCTGTGATATTTCTGATATTATCTTCACCTTGACCTTTATTTTTTATTTCTCTTAGTTTTTCTAATTTTTCATCGGCCTTAAATTCATCTTTTGCAATATGATGTAATCTAACATTTTTATATCCATACTCTTTATTAAAATCATCATATTTATAGTTTTTTATTCTATTAAATATATTTCTTCTATCAAGTTCAAATTCTTCTTCTCTTTCTTTTCTAAGAGCTTCTTTTTCAGCTTTTTTTTCTATATCTTCTAACTTTCTTCTAATCGGCCCAGTTGTTAAATTTGCTAATCTTCTTTCAAGTTCAAGTGGATTATTAATCAGTCGATCTATTTCAGCTTGTCTAGCAACGGGATTAAGATGAGCTGAAAGTGCTTCGGCTAATTTTCTTTTTTCTTCATCAGATCTACGCTCTCCGTTATGGATCACTGCCATCTCACCTCTGTCTGCGTGGGTTCGAGTCTAAGATTCGGCGAATATGGATAAGTGAGAAAGCTTGCCAGTAGCTTCTCGTGGGTCAATGGTTCTTTCCGCGGATTTCCCGGTTTCTTCCTCCACCATTAATACTGGCCTCCACGTATAGCCTATCGTGTGCTGAAAAATGGCGTTAAGCCCCACAACAACAACAACAACATCATCATCAGATCTAACAATAATTTTTGCAGCAGCTGCTTCTTGTTGTTCTTTAACCAATCCGATTAAACCTTTTTCTTGTAGTCGCTTAAGTTCTTCTTCTGATAACGGTTTAGTTTCAGGTTGTTTTCCAAGTAGAGCCTCAGTAACTGGTTTGAGAACTGTTGCTGCTGTTTCTGCGGCAACTATCTGTCCACGTCATGCTTGCTGTACTTTTTGCTTAAATGCTGCTTGAGATTGAGCAAGGGTTTTTAGATCTTCTATATTTTTTCTGTAGTTTGCTCGTTTATCAATTTTATTATAAATAAATTTTATAAAATTTTAAGAAGTGGAAGACATGTTACTGCAGATAATTTTCAATATAACAACGAAACATTTTAGTAGGATCATGTGTTAGTTTGTCAAATAAGAAAAAGTTATATTTATCCGCTGTCACTTTATGATAAAGTTCGATAAATTTATCTTTTGTTACGTCGCCACATTGCTCGTTTGCAATATTTCTAACGTCAACATTGTTCAGCCCCGGAAATAAAATAAAACAACCAGTATTTCGCCGAATAAATCTGTCAACATTATAAAAACCTTGGGCTAAGCAGCAGAGAGGGTGGACCCTACAACTTTGTAGAGACCTTATTTTTGAAATTTAAGGGTTCCTACGAAGGCTAAAAAAAATGTTTTTGGCTTAATAATGAAAACTTCTCTAATTGACCAGATTTTTTCTGATTTTTTCACAATCTGGTCACTACGTGTATGTCGTCCACCCTCTCTGCTGCTATGGTTTTTATCCAAAAATTGTATCAAGTCCGTTACGATATCTTGACCTCGGATCATGTAAATTTATTGTTACAAAACCAAAGGGAGCAGCTTGTGCTTTTGAAAAGAACTTTTAAAATTTGTTCATGTCCATGTCCCCAGAACACCAAGTATAATAAATATTTTGCAGCGTATGATTATCAACTCCGTTGAACACAACTAAAACGTTACAGTTATCCCTGATTACTTTTGGAATTTGTGTATATCTCTGAGTAACATTAATCACGTCTGTGTTTTTGTGACGGCCTCGTGAAAATATCCGAGCTGGATTGGATTGTTTGTCCAGCATAACATCATCATACACTACTAAATTATTAATGAACCCATCCAGAATCATCTACAGATGGCGCTTCATCAATATCAGTAATAAAGTCTATGACTTCACTGTCTTCATGCAAAAATTTTGCGTTTTCATTAAAATCTTTAAGTACTTCGTAACATCGCTGATCATCTACAGATGGCGCTATCAAATACAATTTATCCCACTTCAGCCATCTCATTATCAGATTAAGTAATAATTGCGTCTTCCCACTTCCGGACGGACCTATTATAATCATTCTGATAGAATTCGGAAGCGCTGGATGGTGCTTTACTGGGTCTTGTTTTCGTGTCGCAGAAAAGTCAATTATATCCATATAATTAATAATATGAGTCTATATTGTGTTCGATGCAGAGCATCTACACCTACTACTGAATTAACGACAATAACAACAAAAAATAAAAGACGAGCACTTACAGGTAAGAGTGTGAAATGTGGCACCAAGAAATATAAATTTATTCCAACAAAGACGGGTGGGGGTGATATTGCTGCTTCGTTAGGAAAATTACCAGGAACTCCATGGGCTAAATACCCCGGTGAGAAACATTTACCCGGATATAATTATTGTGGTCCAGGAACTCGACTCGATATCCGACTTGACGAACGAGATCAACCAAAACCAGGAGAGTATCCAGTAAATAAGATTGATCAAGCGTGTCACGTTCATGATGTTGCGTATAAAAGTAAGGATTTGCAACAAGACATCTCGCAGATGTGAAATTGATTCACGCGTTAAATTCTATACCTAATAAATCTCTCAGAGAATCTCTCGCTAGCTTTCTAGTAAAAACTGCTATGAAAGGTAAACTAGTGCTAGGGGCTGGTAATTAATTATATAACTATCATAATGGAATCTGTTTATTATTCGCCGAGAGGGTATTGGAGAGGTAAAGCAGCGATTAGTAAACTCGCCGAAGCAGCAAAAGTTTCACGTGATGTTGCTGCATCATGGTTAGCACGACAGGCAAGATGGCAAATCTTCCTAAGTCCACCTAAAAGAATTCAGTACGCGCATTTTGATGTTAGCGTTCCTAATGAAGTTCATCAAGCAGATATTTTATTTTTACCACACGATACCATTAAAACACGTAGACGTCAATACACGTATAGATACGCGTTAACTGTCGTTGATGTTGCGAGTAGATACAAAGAAGCGGAGCCATTATCAACAAAGACAGCATCTGAAGTTGCATCTGCGTTTGAGCGCATTTATCAACGTGGTGGTCTACGATGGCCACGGTTATTACAAGTTGATCCCGGTAAAGAATTTCTTGGAGCAGTATCATCGTTGATGAAGAAACATAACGTTAAAATCAGACGAGGACATACTGAAATTCATCGTGATCAGGCAATCGTTGAACGATTTAATAGAACACTTGCTGAGCGGTTATTTGGATACCAATATGCAAGGGAAATATCCGCTGACTTTAAGGATAGATCTCGTGAATGGGTTGCAAGATTACCGAGTGTGATAGCTGCGTTGAATAATGAAATTACTCGTGCAACTTCCATGAAACCTTCTAATGCGATCAAAAAAAATATATACCAATACAACGACGTGAATCTTTCTCTCAACCAGTATTAGGTAATGTAACTGTAAGATATTTATATGAACCTGGCGAACTTGAAGGTGGTAAAAAAAGAGCAACCGATCCTATCTGGAGCGTGACTACACATAAAATTTCTAGCGTGGTAAGATCCACTGGTAGACCTCCAATATACAGACTAGATTCTACAGCCCCTCAACGTGGATTTGTACGTGAACAATTGCAAGTAATTCCTGAGGATACGCAAGTACCACCAAGCTCAATTTTGTAAACGTCCAGAGCCTCGACGTCGATTACACTCAAGACAGGTCAGCATCACATTATCACGTGTATGACCGAGATCACTATTAATTCTGTCTACGGTAAATTGTCTTGGATTAAAACACTGCCATGACATATTACAGTTGCAACTTGCGCAATGATTATTCTGTTGTTGTTTTAGTGTTATAATAAATTCAGCATCAAGATCAAAGTCACGCTTATTTTTTTTGTCACACTGTTTATAGCTGACTAATTTTTTATTGATATCGACATTGTTAGTGATTTCTTCAGTTATTACGTAATCTACAATAACCCTATGTAGTTGTGATATTTTCCTGACTCGAGCTACGGCGAGATAGACTAAATTCGACCATTCAATACGATCATCTACAATCCAGATTCTAGTATCAGTTATAGTTAATCCCTGCGACGAGTGAATTGTTATAGCGTATCCTAACGTCCATGGCGATTTATCCATGTTCAACGCGTTCTCAACAACATCAACAGCAACCAACACGATATCATTCAAAACAAGATTCTGTACTCGGACATTTTCAACGTCTCCACCTGGTATTTCAACTTCAATATTTTGTCGTCGAGTATCTGCTGGGCGATAACACAAAGGTACATATAGATCCGGAAACTTTTCTTTATGTAACGTAAATAATTTCTTTTGTAGTTCATCACGAACTATTTTTCTACTGGCGACTATCAAATCAGCAGGTCTCCATAAAGTCCAAAATTCATTCATAGAAGTTTCTGCAATTACTTTACGCAGTATCTCGCATTGTATTTTATCTGGCTGTAGTCTGATTAATCTTTTAAACTCTTTCAGCGGCTCATCAATAGCTCTATGGTCATCATGTATTTCTTCATAATAATCTACATTATTCTTTAGCCATTCATGTGGAGACTGTCCAACAAAGGGTGGTGGTTGACCATTATCGCCATACATAATCACAGCAGTATTTTTGTCAATAACCATTCAAGAAATGTTTTTAATGTTTCTAACGACACCGTGCATATCTCGTCCCATATAATATACCTGGGTATATATTTTTCACCCATCCGCGATGGAGTCCATGTGTCTCCGCACCATCTAAAGAAACTGTGATATGTACACGATTTTACTCCTCGTTGCTTTATTTCTCTAGCAAGTTTATGTGTAGGTGTCAAAACAATTATATCTGAGGTATTATTCATAAATAAGTTTACCTGACCCTCCACACCCATTAAGATAAACGGTTTTATGTCTAGATACAGGATCGTACACAGATGGTGCAGATGATTTTGATATTTGATTATTATTTTTGTAATATGTCTCCGCAATTTCAACATCGGCAGATTCAGAATAACTAAGTATATTTTTTTGTTTTATCCTCCATGTCCCCCATTCACCATTACCGAGTTTTAATAAATCCTTATATTTTTTGTGTACATAAAATGAATCCGTAGCGACTCTGACAGCGTGACGAGGAAATTTATTTATCATCGATAATAGATTTATCGAAACGTACGCTAGCATCGAAGATCTTAAATGAGTAAACTGCGGTGACTCGCCATCGGTATAGCTCACAATGGTACCTAGTTTTGTTTCATCTGATACATAAGCATTACATCTGTTTATAAATGTGTTTTTCTCCATCGTATCAGCGATTATAAAATCGAGTTCAGCATCGTCCATAATCAATCTTGTACACGCTCGTTTATGATCATGTGATCCTCCTTGAGTAAACTTACCGATTATTTTTCTGCCGACATCTTTTGCAAGTTTTTCATCGTACTCGTTCCGACATTTACTTATTTTAATGATATGATCTTCATCAATATCAGGGAATTCTTTCCTGGTAGCATCGATATTAAATCTGTCCGGTTCTGGTAACCAAACTTGCTTCTGTGAACTATACGATATAGTCGCTTCAGTTACTCTCAACGATATTAAAAAATCCAGCATCAAGCATATATCGCAATAATACTATCGGAACCCAACGTCGCTCTGAAAAATGTTTTCCGAACCAGGTATAAGTAATCGCATGAAGATCTTCTCTAAACTCGAATGATTCTACGTGAGCAAATCCTGTTAAGTCAAAATCTGGTAAGGGTCCGTTTATTGAAACCCTGGTCATGTCATGTGTAGGATGTCCGAATCTCTTAAAGTATTTAGAACATGCTCCATATCCAAGAAAACTCCCAGGATAACATGCTACCATATCAACCGAGATAACATCACTATAATCGTATTTGGTGTTCCTATAATCCACCGTGCCCATATTCTATACAACTTTTCTTGACATCTTCAAGAAATTCCGATCGTGTCGTTTTCCATGAATTTTTCTCCTGAGCGAAATGAGCAGCGACTGATGGAACAGTAAAACAGTTATTCAATAATTGTCTAACTATGACATCATCAGAGGTATATTCACGCCAAAGGCGTTGCGCAAGATGTTCCATTTCCTCATGGAGAGATTCTGTACGATAAATATCACCATTAGGTCGTACAAATTGATCGTAATGATTATATTCCGAACTCTGAAATAACCAAACAGAAACAGGATCGGTTTTACTAATATTCTTGATAAAATCAAAGATATCACCGTCATAAAATTTAACCGTTCTATCTCGTGGAAATATTGTTACTGCAGCAGTCCATGCGTGCGCGTTATGATCAATAATATCTATCGGAGTTCCATTTTTTATATATTTCGGTTTGTACAAAATCTCTCCGGTTAACGTTTTTACTGCTATTGGAAATCTTAATTTCTTCTCTAGCTCAGCAACGTCGCTGATAGACGCTCCGGTATCTTTAACCGACTCTGCCCATGTATTTATTTTTTTGCGTCTTAAATCAGTTAAACCATTACCACGTATCGCGTTTGTAAAGTGTTCTGTAACTCGCTCAGCTACGCAATTTATCCTCGTTGATGCTGTCAACGGTGATGACAATTTCATCGGTTTGAGATCACCAACATCAGGTTTATTATTCAGCGGAAATATTCTATAGACAACCGCAGTTACAGGGTACGATCGCTCATAATACGGTTTATCTATACCAGTTAGTATTCCTGGTTTAGATTTATTACTCAAGAAGATATTATTTCCTGACTGCACGCGGACGGGATCACGCTTGTCACGAATAATCCAAATATCTTCTTCCGTATTTACAATAAATTTTATTAAAATAAAATATTTTTGATTATCAAGGTGGTTAATGATTACTCTTCCTCGTTTGTCATTCATCGTATTAGAAATATTTTCAACTCTGAATGTTGACCATGTATGAACTGCACCATCGTCACGAAATTCCTTCTTGGCCTCACGGATACGTTTAGTTATATCCGCATTCGTTAAAGCTAGATCTTGCATCGAAATACTAAATTTATACTCGGGTAGTCTGTCAAGATCGAATCTGGTTGCGTAGGGTTCAATCACGGATAATTCTTCCATATTATAATTAAGGCAAATATATATTTAATTGAACATTAATCTTTTGTATATGATTCAACCAAATCACTGCAACTGGCTAAAAATCGGTTATACGTCTCCGTGTAACAGAACATGTGTGAATGAATACCGTAGTTATCATATGCAATGCGTCAGAAATGGGAGTCTAGGACCAAAACCGTGCCTGCGGTGTAGTGTTGGAGTGCGAGGAAAGACTCAATTGTGTGCGCAATGCGGTGGTAAAAAATACAGAGAGTTGAAAAGATATTACGATAAAAAATATAACGCTGATTCTCCTATAAAGACCGAAGAAGATTATCTGGCTAGATTTTCAAAAAACAATGATTTAGACAAATAAATATTATATATAAATGGGACAAAATGAGTTTGTGTCACATCCAATCCTTACCAATTATGAAGCATCTCGTAATGGCATCATCAGGAATTGCAAGCTGAAAAAACCAGTCGGTAGTGTTACCAATACTGGTTATCTTGCGTTTAATACCAAAGGAAATAAACATTATTTATCACATAGATTTGTGATCGAGTGTTATTTTGGATTGATCAAAGATGGGTATGTGGTGGATCACATCAACGGCAATAAACTTGACAACTCACTTGGAAATCTACGTATTATCACGCAAAGTGAAAACTGTAAGTTTGGGAAAACAGGTCGCGCAAGATATACTGTAAAACCTGTTAAATCAGTGAATGCAGAATCTGGAGAAGAAATTATGTTCAAGTCAATTTATTCCGCTAGTAAATACTTTAATATAGCATCTAGATCAGTGAAATACGTGGCAGACGGGGTTACAAGATCTACTTTTTCTTTCAAATTTGGGCAGAATATTATTTTCCAGTACTTGGTATCAGATGATCAAGAGAGACTGAGGCAAGCATAAAACTTTTCAGTATCTTTTACAAGCAATAGTCAATATGTGTAGGTTGCATTATACTAGACAGAGTATGTTAATTTTCCCAAGGATTTTGTTTAGCTATTATCACAGTCAATGGTCCATCATTATCGCTGTCATTTTCAATCGTATTTTCACTCGTATTTTCACAATGCTCTCTTAACTGTCTTATACGAAAGTTCATAATCTTTCTCTGTTCGTATCCATGAGATAATTCTAGCTTGATTTTGTCAATAGCGTTTGAGAGAGGCACAAATAACTTTACTTGATCATCGGTGACAGTTGCTAGTGACTTTAACATTCCTTGCTGGATAATTTTCATAAATTTATAATCAGCGGATAGCGTAAATCTGTTCTCGTTCTTTCGTTGTTGTAATGAGTCAAAATCACATAGAATCTTTTCAGCATTAAGATTGTCAGATACATTGATACCGTTATGTTGTAATTTTTTAATCGCAGAAACAATGACATTGATATTTTCAAAATTCATTATATAATAAGTGTATATTTAATATAAAAAAAAATATTAGCTCCCATGACTTTTTTTTTGTCAGGGAGCTGTTTTTGTGTGATATATGGTTATATACAATGAAGATAATGGTTATATACAATGAAGGTGATATATGGTTATATACAATGAAGGTGATATATGGTTATATACAATGAATATAATGGTTATACACAATGATGATAATGGTTATATACAATGATGATAATGATTATATACAATGATGATAATGGTTATATACAATGAAAATTATGATTATATACAATGAAGATTATGATTATATACAATGATGATAATGGTTATATACAATGATGATAATGGTTATATACAATGAAGGTGATTATGATTATATACAATGATGATAATGGTTATATACAATGATGATAATGGTTATATACAATGAAGGTGATTATGATTATATACAATGAAGATGATGGAATTTCTCTATCTGTGAATAAAAACTAGCACACCCACACCCAAATATCAAATCCGTAGGGTGCAAAACTGACACCAACTACGTGTTGACACGCGGGTAGGTATACTAATTTCTATTCACAAATAGACTAGGGCTCGGCCAACGCCCCAATAGATTATAAATCTTGGCCTAAAATCGCCTCCCGCAGACAATTTGTTTTTCTCGGGTTTCGAACCATGGGCGCCAGGACGAGAGTTTCTACGCGCTATCAATTGAGCTATCGGACCTTGTTATAAATACATACTGAAAAAGTTAGTATGTGTTTACCAATAGCCTATTTCCTAAAAACTACAATGTTCTTAACAAAAACCACAGTTTTCTGTGTAAAATGGGATTTTATATTTCTAGTTTCCAAAAAATATATATAATTCTGTATAACAATGAGTCTATGCGTAAGCCGTAACCAAGGATATTGATTTAGTCATAGCGGATGTTCTTAAAATAACTTTACGCGGTATATACACAGCCGTTATGGAATAATCAATATGCAGCCACAGCCTTCTAGACAATAGATTTCGATTGCGCACTGTGTGCGGATTTTATGTAAACAAAGAATACAGTATTATAGACAAGCACTATACATCCGGATATTTTTTTTTTGTTATGATAACGCATTGAAAACGCATTATGATAACGCTCTATGAGCGTACATACAGATTAATATTTAGTTCTTCATTTCTTGTGTCCAGAATGCGATTGCTTTGGTCTGTAAGTTTAAAGTGTATCCTTGATAATAACGGATTATGAACTCGCAGGTACACGGGGTTAATTGGTTCTGATACAATTAACTAACCTGGGGGGGGGGGCAACGGACTAAAACTGAATAATATGTACCCTTGCTGGGCCTGGCCAGACTTAGAAAGATCTACCTGATAGCTACCTTCAATAACATCGCATACCAGATTGATTGCAATTGTTGTTGTTGTTATATTTACAATGCCTGGCGATATATGACGTCCGGCACCAAAAGGGTTGTTATTGTGTTTTAGTATATCCAGTGGTGGGGCTATTTTTCTCCACGATTCAATTACTCCCGGATAATATTCTTCAATAAGATCATTTAATGATTTCTTCATTTCAGCGTTATTTAAATCTGGTATAACAAATGTTTGTAAATCTTTTTCTGTTATTTTGTAATGATTAAAAAATACTTGCTTACGTTCTGGATCTGTGAAATAAATACTTAATTCAGCAGTCGCAGAGTTTATAATACTTCGATTGACGATGTATAAATCGAGTAACATTCCATTTAAGTGTTTTATTGACTCGATTACTTGATTTTTTACACCATCGTCATAATGTTGTGATAATGAAATAAGTAAATTTCTTAAATCATTAAACGTTTTATCGTATTCAGGCTTAAGAGTATCTAAAAATTCTTTAATAAATTTTTCATCAATAATATATTGCCGCCCTGGCGTAATGACAATAACAAACACTACTCTAGTTATCTTGGGAATTCTTTTACCGTCAAAATCGGTAAAGTAGTATGTATCGTCGTTTGGAAATCCAAATCCTATACGATTCCATGGATTTTTTCCTCGATATTCTGGATTTTTAATGAATTTTTCTTCACTCGTTTTAAACTCATTTATAGTTGGTTCTGAAACTCCATTATAAACAGGTGCGACTTCAGGCCATCCTAACACTGATCTAATTGAACTTTGATAAATATCTACGAGGTAATCAGGAGAATTTATTTCAATCACCGCTGATAGTGTTGGTTCGTAAGCAGTAATCGCTATTTTAGATTCTTCCCCTGTGATAGATTTAATTCTGCGTTGGAACTCATCATTAATCTAGTCTATTTGATAACTGCCCGTTGAAATTCCAACAACTTGCCAATCAGGACTTCCATCTGGTTTATTCTTATTCGCAAATACCAGTGAATTATTTGCTGGTTGTCCACCAAACGGTTTTGACCTAATATTAGGCCAGCTATGATAAACTCGTAATTGTGCTAGTGCTATTTCCTTTGCTGGAATTGCGGTTGGAAAATTAACGCTAAATCCAGGATTGGTTGAACTTAATGATATCATAGTAGTTTTTGACGGCGTTGTATTAGCTACGATCTGCTGAAGTAATTCTAACGATGACATTATTGTTATCGCTATTATTTAATTCTCCATCTTTCCGTTATTGTCACTAGCGATTATGAATGCTTCATCGTAGGTTTTCATTATCGTTACGAACTCCTCATCGGATATTTTACCATCACTGAGATACGCTGAAAGATACGAGCATAATTTAGTGTAGGTGGCTGTTGCTGTGTGCAATTTCATTATGTACTCGTTTAGTTTATCATTTATACACGTAGATATTTTCTTAGCGATAATACTGAAAATACCTGCGCATGTTGTTGCCGTTGAAACTATAATTGTTACAACTGCAGGCGCTGTCATCGTTATTGTTGATAGTAATAATCCAGTTCCAGCAATAACAGCAGAAACCGAGTATACCATTATATCAATAACAACCATACGTCGCCGATATTTTTTTACCTTTATCGTGTAATCGTCGATGATATTTTTTAGTTTGGTTTGACACTCACATACTTGAGCGTATCTGTGACGTTGAACATCGATAACTGACTCTTGATTCATTATATTTATCTAGATAACTAATTGAGGAGTTTCACACACAAATTCCAAGCACTACCAATATAGTGCTCTGGTTAAATTTTTATCAGATGCTTCCAGCAGAAATGTTTCTTCCGCATCTTTATTTATTATGACGGATACAACTCCAGAAAAAGTATCGTTTGAATAACGCCATGGAAATGTAGTAAATATACTGAATTTTGCACTACTAAATACGGACAGTCTGTATACACCAGTGACTTCTGCGGTGTGTTTGAGATTATTATCTTGCAGTGTCCATACTCCTAATCCTGATGCTTCTGTGTATACTACGTTGAAGATCTGCTTGTGAGGAATTTTAATAAGATTCGTTTTTTCAATGATATTAGGAATTCCACTAACAATGTCTTTGATTTTCATGTTAATGTCGGTAAGTTTTATGTCAACGACTGGTGGACTTCCAAAAAAGTCATTAATAGATCTGTTTACATTTCTACGAAAATTTAGAAATGTTTGTACATGATTAATATAATCAGCTCTAAATGTAGCAATTCCATCATTGATTGTCGCTAACGAAGTCTTTATTGGAATTTCCTTATCGTCGACGTATTTCTTCGTTGCGGCGTCGAAATCTGTTTCTGGTGTTCTGAGATTATTAATACCATTATTATTCATGTCGAGAAATGCACGCATTATACCACCGCGCACTGACACGTACTTGGATTCTTGATCATCGACGTATTTTTTTTGTTGCTGCGTCTGTATTTGTGATTGGATCTCCAAGATATGTAATTTTTCTTCCTGACATAATAATGTCACCGGTAAATACATCACCAGTTTTCTTAACATAGTCGCTAACCGATTTACCGGAATCCTGTATTTTACCTTGATCAGTGAAAGTAACGATATTATTAACAACCGCGTTGGGAATTGGTACAAGTACATCTAGTAGTTGTATGTTACTCGTTTTTAATCGTCCTTGTTTATCCTGAAAAATGACCACTTCATTTTGATCCACACTTGTGATATTTAATAAATCATCGATTTCATTTCTGAGCTGATCAAGAGTTGCATATTTAGATAAATCGACATTCTTATCTTTGCGAGTAGATCTTCCGTAAATATCTACCATTATATTTACTGATATCAGTTTAAGTGTTATGACGTAGTGTAGTGAACGCGTGCACGACTTTATGAGGTGGTGCTGTTGATTTTGATACAGCATCAAGCACAGCGAGGGTTTCACGACCGCATATTGGAGGATCAGTTATTTTTGTGTTGGTAGCGTTGAATACCAGATTGGAATATCACCGGTAACGTGATCTAAAAATTCTTTTGGTGGTGCTAATCCATACGAATCGAAATAAATAATTCCACGTGGATCAATTGCATATCCGACCCAGTGCGTGCCTGGGCCAGAGTTTTTATCGAGATTAATGATACCGGTTTCAATATTGTTTGGTTTTTTTGGTAATTGATCGCGCATAAAAACACCTCTGAAATTTTTTATTTTTAATTGCTTAGCAGCATTAAGTAAATCAAAATTGGACATGGGTGATATTAGTAAACTGTCCCGGGAAGTCTTAGACCCTTTCCGTACCACGAATACGGGGTCCCTGGTAATCTTAGACCCTTTCCGTACCACGAATACGGGGTTCCTGGTAATCTTAGACCTTTTCCTTTTTTTTTGATTCCTTGTCCGGTTGCTTTCTTTAATGCCATTCCAGCAGCTGTTCCAACAGCGCCTAATGCAGCTGCTTTTGCAACAGCTGGGGCTGCAGCTCCTATTAAAGCTGGTATAGCTGCGAGAAGTGGAAATATACCACCCGATTTAGCGATGTTTTTGATGGCGCCCGCAGAAAGATTAAGTTTAACGCCTTTATTTGATTTTTTAGCATCATTGAAGTTTTTGAACTGACGCTCGGTCAACGATAGTTTATTTGCACCGGTCATTTGTTCTCGCTTTAGCGATATTTTTATTCCACAGTTATTTTTTGATGCTGATTGTAGCTTTTTAATCTGACCAGGAGTCAGACTCACACTAAAGTGATGATACGACATTATTAATATTATGAACGATCTAATTACATGTTTAGAAAATATTTTACATATTTTCTACTGGGGCATCAATAACTCTCATGCGACCACCAACACCTTCGAGTAACATCGATTTATCGCTGAGTATAACTGCGATTGCTCTGTAATTAGGAATAACTCCTCCATTCACACGAGCTCGAAAATGAATATCTACAACAGATTGTCTGGTTAAATCTAAATGTTCTAGTGAAAAGTAATAAATCGGATACAGCGATGTAAAATCTAGCTGCGATATTTGTAAACCAGTATCAATATTTTGATCACGTCCCATGAATGTCATTAATCGATGATATGCACGTGCTACATGATTATTTTCAAAATTCAGTAAATATATCCTCGGATGGTTCTTGATGTCCATTTATCCTTAATGAAACCTCAGAAACACCAAGTTTATCAAATATCATTATACTTTGTGTTTGATTATTTACTCGTGCATTATTTTGAAGCGCAATAAATATATGTCGCGGTGCAGAAACACCTTGCTGAGAAACTATTTGCCATGTGAACAGACCATTAATTTCACTTTGAGTAGAATCTGTGGTCATCGTTAACCATGATAAGGATGATTTACCACCTTGACTCATAAAAGATAGTAACCGATCTTCTTCAGATATTGTTGGAGTCATCACTGGCATCCACAGGGAAAGTTTTGTTAGTACTACTTTACCATGAAGTGCCCTAGTTGCAGCATCATCATCTCCCTCAACGTGCCACATTGCATCATTATCATCGCCTTTTCGCACAAGTACAACCGTATGTTTGGCTCCAAAAATGACTTTTCTGACATTTCTGCAGAATCCAAATATGTGTGACAGTGGAATTGCACATGAAAAATTTCTATCTTTCAACATTGATTTACGTGTTGTAAATCCTAAATTGAAATCTGGATTAACACTGTGCAATAACGAAAAATCAGCAGCAGGCCGTTCTATCATTCCAGCTGGTTGTGGATCGACTGCAGTATTCCGTGGTGTTTGTACTAAATTATAATGTCTATATTCAGGGTGGTCAGAAGTATCTTTTGAGAACATCATTGATGGACCAGCTGATCTTGAATAATCATTGCTGTATCGTGCTAGACCCAATATCGTCGTGGCAACATCAACATCATTCTGAATTGATTCAATATCTCTCCCATCAATCATGTATGTGCCGCTTTTGAATAGCGCCATAATACCATTATTAACAAAACCAAAAGCAACATTATTATCATATTCAGTATCATCCGCTTTATAAATTTTACCTTCTACTTCAATAAAAGCCTCAGCGGGTAAGAAATACCTACTTGTATCTTGAACCTGTAGTTCAATTCGTCCACGCTGATTTGGCTCTCGTGCGTCGTAAGAATAATACTGATAATCGCGCACAGACTCATCTTTGAGAACTGGTGCATCCATGTCAAACGCGGGGTCAGATACGCGCTTAAACATCTTTATTATTATCGTCTTCGTCTAACTCGAAGACCACTTCCTACTATCAGACTAGCGGTTATATTTTTTTCCTTTTCCGACATCGGGATATCAGCTAACTCCGCTAGTTTTTGATTAGCGGCTTGATTTATTATTTTACTTATACTTGCGGGCATCACTTCAGTGCTAGCCAATTTCACAGGTTGAGGTCGGGTCGCTTGTGGTCTGCGTATTAATCGTGATAGTCTATCTTTAATTGCTGAGAATGCTTTGCTAGCAATATTACCAACAGCGCCTATACCTTTTTCACGAACAACATCAATAGCTTTCATTCCTGGCTGCTTTGCAATCGGTATTGCTTTTGGGGCTATTCTTCTAAACAGACCCTGAACAACATCACCTAGTCCATCTCCGTAGGTCGTTTTGTATACTGGTAATCGAGAGTTTATTACCCTGACCATGGTAGGTCCACGAGTATTGTGTATGATCATATTATTATTAAGTGACTTTATAACTAATTACATACTTAGTCACTATGATAATCATCGGCGTTTTCATTAATGAGAGACCGATATACATTAATATCCATGATACCACCTGCAAATAATCGTTTACAAATATCAGCTGCTTCATTAATGATTTCTGGGTTATTATTACCAGCTTGTTTTCCTCCAATGAGGATTTCTAGTCGATCAACATCAGCGAGAACGTTATTGGGACAAGTAATAAAACCACTTCCTAGACCACTTCCAGTTGCTCCGGGAGCGTCTTGAAATTCTTCCTCAGTTATTTTGACTGGTTGTTGTGATTCTTCTTCTTGTTGTTGTTGTTGTAGTAGTGTTTGTAGTCGTGGTATTGGTTGCTCTGGTGATGGAAATTTGAGATGTGGTGATGATATTGGTGATAATTCAAATTGTAGTAATGTTCGTTGTGATGCTTTTTTACTTGGTTTCGATGGTGTTTTGAATGATTCTGGATAATCACGAAGTGATTGCTCAAATGGTTTTGGAGATTGTTGCCTTTTACGTTTTTTTCTTTCCATTTCTTCTTCTTGTTTTCTTAATTGTTTTATTTTTTTAATTTCATTATTATAAACCCGATATGATGAATCATCAGCTCTAGCTTGTTGAACATTCATGCATATGCGATATAATGATTTTTGCCATTGATCACTGTTTTTAATATATTTAGCGTGTTCAGGTTTCATTAATTTACCTCTTTGACTAAAATTATCCATAGCAAATTCAGCCAATTGTTGTAGGCTTTCAATATTGTTAATTGTTTTAATAGTTACTTCATCAAATTTATTTAACAGTTCAGCATTAATTATAGGATATACTGATTTTGGTTCAGGGGCTAGTGCTTCAGCACCTTCAGGTTGATCTTCATCCTCAGGTATTTCCGGGACTGGCATCGCAGCAGCTATTTCGGCTGGAAGTTTACGTAAAATTTCTTTTGTCTTTTTGTTCTTCTTGCTATTTTTCCAGTTGCTTCAGCGGTTTTCTCTAACACAGGTAGAATACCTTTAGTAGTCTCAGTGATAGGTTTAAATAATTTTTTTGTATCCTCCTCAAATTCAACTTGAGATTCCTGACGCGATTGTAGTTGTTGCTTAACAGAATCACGAACAGGTAGATATTTTTTAATTGCCTCTAGTCGCTCTCGAGCTAATTTAGCTGAGTGTGGTTCTCCAATAGTCATTATTGATAATATTTATAATGGCTCTTTAATTTATAGCAGCAGAGAGGGTGAACGACATACACGTAGTGACCAGATTGTGAAAAAATCGGAAGAAATATGGTCAATTAGAGAAGTTTTTACTGTTAAGCCAAAAACTTTTTTTTCAGCCTTCGTAGGAACCCTTAAATTTCAAAAATAAGGTCTCGACAAAGTTGTAGGGTCCACCCTCTCTGCTGCTAGGATTAAGAATTCCAGGGACTCGCTGATTTTTCCGATGTCTAACTTTGATTTACTCGATGCTGCTGCGCGATTAAATATAAAGAATTTTAGAGGTGTTTTTATGCGTGATCGATTACCGAAAAATCCACATCTGAAAGAAACAGGTATTATTAATCTCGATAAAAGCTCTGGTCATGGCACTCACTGGGTTGCATATGCAATTGATCCACGTGGAATTATTTATTTTGATTCGTACGGACTGGCACCACCAAAAGAATTTTTAAAATACGTTGATACAGTACGAAGTACTGCACTTCAAAATATTCCAATCTGGTATTCAATGCTACCAACACAAACATTAACGGATCCACCAATATGTGGCCGTGAAGCACTAGCAGTACTTGATGCTGTATCAAGATCAACGAAACCACCTCATAAAACTGTACACGAATATGCATTAAATAATCGCTAATCATATAATGGTA